>CM043325.1:31370033-31395033 GCA_023736055.1 Quercus glauca
CTTTCTTGGATTCTCCAACAAATACAAGCACTCCCGCTTGTGTATCTTTAAGCTCTTTAGTGCAGCAACTAAATGATCATAAGCTCTCAAAGAAATCTCCTTCTTGATAATCCTAAGAATGTGTGAAGGCAACCACCTCTTGGATCTCACAAAAGATTCACACACACAGTAAATAGAGCAACCTCAAAAACATGGCTAGGATTTGCCTTTTATGCCTAGGGCAAAACATAAAACCCTACACGTCATATGGGCTTAGAGTTGAGTTGGAAATTCTGCAGAAAAACAATCTGGCCAACTTTTGATTGATCAAGTCTAATTTTTGATCGATTGAGCTAGTCCGAATTGCACACTAAATTCTACAGCAGCTCGATTCCAACTTTACATAAAAGACCTATACTTTAAGCAAGTCTAAATAAGACTAAACACTGTTTTGATCATAGTTTGCCAACATTACAAATTAGAGTTCTAATACATTAATTCCTAATTACTTATAACCTAACAACATGGATATTCATGATAGAGGATAAACACTAACTTAGTATTTCCAAGTTCTGCGTAAGGGTATACAGTTTCCGATTTAGCGTTTTTCAACAAACATAGAATTCCTTTCACCGAAAATCACAAGAGTAAATTATAATATAAAATATGCTTTAAGATTGTTGGATATATTTCAACAATTTACTTTTGTGATAAAGCAAAAGGAACAATGCACAGATCTAAGAATAAGCAATAACAAAAATAGATGTGATAGGCAAAAGCTATAAACAAATATTGAATATATACAAAATCCTAAGTGGCAGGTTGTTACTAGTTGTTATTGTTAGGGCAAAAAAGTAATTTTAATGTTAGGTTTAAATTTGAACCAATAATAACTAAGCACCTATGATTTGTTGTGAAAAAATTGTAAACGTAACACTTCTCCTTTTTGGAAATCTAAAAAGGTACGAGTCACAAGACTAAGTTCTGTATGTTTCTCTCATTATAACTAATTATCTAATTGGTCTAGCCTTTTGGGTCTTTCCAATTGGGCTCTAGTATGTGGTTTGGAGTGGGACCAAAAGGGACCAATAAGACACTAGCTCCAATGGCCTTGGGCTTTTCTATCAACTCTTGACAAGTTCAAAGTTACCATTAACTATATTTAATACGACTATATAAATATAGTTGCACTCTAGGCCTTATCTATAAATTATATCCTAAGACTTTATTGTACATGCAACCCCTTCATAAAATATTTGTAGTAATACAAATTCATAAATGTAGATTATCACTTTGTAGATTACTACATCTTAATCCTTGAATACCCGGTTTAATCCTTTTAAGTTATTCATCATATATCTATGAAATCCAATACCATAAATATATACTTAGTAATTTCTTTCCAAAGTGGTTTGGCCTAACTCTCTGAATAACAAACCCATTAAACTTATCTCAAGGGAATATTTTGTATTTCCGTCAAGAGACTTTGAATTCCATCTTGAGAATATATGTTCCATCAACACTAAATGTGGCTGCCCAACATACTGAGGGTTTGACCGTTACTTTAGATCTCACTCCTGATATATCAAAGCAATCTACACCTCATGATCAGGTCCATTATTCTCTCAGGATTAAGAGTTCATGCAAATATAAGTCGTGAGATTTATTATTCATTTGACAGTTTTTAGAAGAATAATAAATCTCACAGCAGTCTAGTTCAATATGTTTTAACTCTTAAAACATATCAACATATCAACTAGAAGTCTCCACTTCCATGATCAAGACAAATCATCGTATTTGATATGTTATAGTCTTCGTAGATGAAATGCCCAATTTCATCACCGATTACGAACTATAATTCTGAGTTTATAAAGAACTTGTAATTTATATCTTCTGTGACTTTTCACATAAATCACATGCTTTGCATCTCATGGACTATATGATAATGTCTGAATATTCATGTTACCATTATTTTAGATAATAATAAAGCAAATTTATTAAATATAATATTAAGTCATACATAATGTCATACGCAATGTCACACTTAATATCATACATAGCATCATACAATTGGATTTAAGGGCACCAATCCTAATAGTGCAGCGGTATCTTGGAAGTCTTCTAAACAAACATGCATTGCTATATCCACAATAGAATTAGAATTTATCATATTGGACAAAGCAAGAGAAGAAGCAGAGTGGCTTCGTCATTTCCTGGAGGATATGCCAATGTGGGTGAAACCTGTGCCCTCTATTTGTATACATTGTGATAGCAAATCAGCTATTGGTAGGGTACAGAGTCATATGTACAACGGTAAGTCTCGACATATACGTCAAAGACATAATACCGTGAGGCAGTTGCTCTCTAATGGAATTATTTCCATTGACTTTATAAAGTCGAAAGAGAATATAGCGGATCCGTTAACCAAAAGTTTGAGTAGAGAGCAAGTAAACTGCTCATCGAAGGGAATGGGGTTAAAGCCTATTGCCTAAAAGTCTTCGGGAGGGCAACCCAACCTAGCTGACTGGAGATCCCAAGATCTAGGTTCAAAGGGACAACCGAATCGTGGAGACTATTTCTTATCACTATGGAGATAACATCTCCCTCCCATTCCTATGATGGAATAGTGATGCCTGTAAGCGATGTTTAGGGTAAGCTTTACTTTAAATGATTCTTATATCTTGGAATTCTGAGTGGGGTATAACAGGATACTCTTAATAAGAATCACTTATATAAGTGTGAAGTGGGCCACTTCCATGAGAGTTTTAAGGCTGAATTCTTTAAAGCACTTCATGAATTTACTAGGATATGTTTAGGGCCGAAATGAACACAACTATAGGAATAAAAAAATTTTCGAAAAGGAGCTGTGTGAATTCTATTGTCTTGGTATACATAAACGGCTGAACAATTCAAGACATCATGTTCACTGGTTAGCTAGTATATCTGATAGTCTTTGAAAAATAGCATGGAGTAAATAAGAAATTGATGTTTCCTATGTTCACTTGAAGATGTTATTATAAGTGGTGAAAATCCTTGACTCCCACATCGAAAATGATAGAGAATATGAGTTTAGGTTGGATATTTGGTTGGGCTTTAGGCATGTGTGGACTAAGCCCACTTATCCAATTAATAATAATATTTTATTATTTTATTTTTGAGTCAATAAGTCCGTATACAACAGTTATCTCTGAAACAGTGTTTCAGTTTTAAGTTACGTATAATTTCATAGTCCCTCATTCATGAAATTTTCTTTTTCTTTTTAGAAAAAAAACTCTCCCAATGAAAATATTTTGTGCATTCATTTTGTGTCAAAGAGAGAGAAAGAGACATTGAGTAGTTCGCAGAGCACGACCTTGTGTGCTTCGTTTTTGTGTTGTAGATCATTTTATCATGGGAAGCAGACGTCTGTGAATCTTAAAGCACCATAGTGATTGTGTGAGGGACGAAATCTGCTTTCAGGAGATTGTGTCAAACACAAGACTTGATCCGAATCATTCATTCTTCACGCATTTGGTCTGTGAGTTTTTAATTATTTGCAGATTTCTTCTTATATATATTCAGTATTTGTTTATTACTCTTGTCTATCACATCTATTTGTGTTTTTGCTTATATTTAGATCTGTACGTTGTTCCTTTTACTTTATCACAAAAGTAAGTTGTTGAAATAAATCCAACAGCATAAGGAACAACGCACATATCTAAATATAAACAAAAACACAAATAGATGTGATAGACAAGAGCACTAGTTAGCTAGTATATCCGATAGACTTTTAAAAATAGCATGGAGTAAATAAAAAATTGATGTTTCCTATGTTCACTTGAAGATGTTATTATAAGTGGTGAAAATCCTTGACTCCCACATCGAAAATGATAGAGAATATGAGTTTAGGCTGGATATTTGGTTGGGCTTTAGGCATGTGTGGACTAGGCCCACTTATCCAATTAATAATAATATTTTATTATTTTATTTTTGAGTCAGTAAGTCTATATACAGCAGTTATCTCTGAAACAGTGTTTCAGTTTTAAGTTACTTATAATTTCATAGTCCCTCATTCATGAAATTTTCTTTTTTTTAGAAAAAAAAAACTCTCCCAGTGAAAATATTTTGTGCATTCATTTTGTGTCAAAGAGAGAGAAAGAGACATTGAGTAGTTCACAGAGCACGACCTTTGTGCTTCGTTTTTGTGTTGTAAATCATTTTATCATGGGAAGTAGACGTCTGTGAATCTTAAAGCACCATAGTGATTGTGTGAGGGGCGAAATCTGCTTTAAGGAGATTGTGTCAAACACAAGACTTGATCTGAATCATTCATTCTTCACTCATTTGGTCTGTGAGTTTTTAATTATTTGCAGATTTCTTCTTATATATATTCAGTATTTGTTTATTACTCTTGTCTATCACATCTATTTGTGTTTTTGCTTATATTTAGATCTATGCGTTGTTCCTTTTACTTTATCACAAAAGTAAGTTGTTGAAATAAATCCAACAGCAAAAGGAACAACGCACATATCTAAATATAAGCAAAAACACAAATAGATGTGATAGACAAGAGCAATAAACAAATACTGAATATATATAAGAAGAAATTTGCAAATAATTAAAAACTCACAGGCCAAATGCGTGAAAAATGAATGATTCAGATCAAGTATTGTATTTGACACAATCTTCTTAAAGCAGTTTTTGCCCCTCACACAATCACTGTGGTGCTTTAGACTCATAGACGTCTGCCTCCCAGGATAAAATGATCTACAGCATGAAAACGAAGCACACAAGGTCGTGCTCTACGAACTACTCAATCTCTCTCTCTCTCTCTTTGACACAAAATGAATGCACGAAAAGTTCTCACGGAGAGTTTTTCTTAGAAAAAAATCTTTTTCATGAATGAGGGACAATGAAATTATACGTAACCTAAAACTGAAACACTGTTTCAAAGATAACTGCTGTATACAGACTTACTGACTCAAAATAAAATAATAAAATATTATTATAAATTGGATATGTGGGCTTAGTCCACACGTGCCTAAAGCCCAACCCAATATCCAGTCCAAACTCATATTCTTTATCATTTCCAATGTGGGACTCAAGGATTTTCACCACTTATAATAATATCTTCAAGTGAATAAAGAAAACATCAATTTCTTATTCACTTCATACTATTTTTCCAACAATCCCCCACATGAATAGAAATTGATAAAGCACAATGCAAATGATGATGCGGACATAGAGAGAGTAGAAGAAAAGTTACTGTATCGGGAGGAGTAGCTTGTGGCTTTGAACTTTCCTTTGTGAAAGACTATCAAATATACTAGCTAACTAGTGAACATGATGTCTTGAATTTTTTAGCCATTTGTGTATACCAAGACAATAGAATTCACACAGCTCCTTTTCAGACATTTTTTTAATTCTTATAGTTGTGTTCATTTCGGCCTTGAACATATCCTGGTAAATTCATGAAGTGCTTTAGAGAATTCAGCCTTAAACTCTCATGGAAGCAGCCCACTTCACACTCATATAGGTGATTCTTATTAAGAATATTCTGCTATACCCCACTGGGAATTCCAAGATATAAGAATCATTAAAAGCAAAGCTTACCCTGAACAATGCTTACATGCATCACTATTTCATCATAGGAATGGGAGGGAGATGTTATCTCCATAGTGATAAAAACTAGTCTCCACAATTTTGTTGTTCCTTTGAAAACCTAGATCTTGGGATCTCCAGTCAATTAGGTGGGGTTACTGTCGTGGAAATTTTAGGTTATAGGCTTTAACCCCATTCCCCTTGATGAGTAGTTTACTTACTCTCTACTCAAAGTTTTGGTTAATGGATCCACTATATTCTTTTTCGACTTTATTAAGTCAATGGAAATAATTCCATTAGAGAGCAGCTGCGTCACGGTATTATGTCTTTGACATATATGTCAAGACTTACCGTTGTACATATGACTCTGTGCCCTACCAATAGCTAATTTGCTATCAAAATGTATACAAATAGGAGGCATAGGTTTCATCCACATTGGCATATCCTCCAGGAAATGACGAAGCCACTCTGCTTATTCTCTTGCTTTGTCCAATGTGATAAATTATGATTCCATTGTGGATCTAGCAATGCATGTTTGTTTAGAAGACTTCCAAGATACCACTGCACCACAAAGTGTAAAGACATATCCACTTGTGGATTTGGTGTCTTTTGTGTCGGATATCCATTTAGCATCACTATACCCTTCTAGTACAGCTGGATACCAAGTGTAGTGCAATCCATAGTTTAAGGTGTATTTCAAATACCTCAAAACCCTAAGTAATGTCTTCTAGTGGTCTTCCCCTGGATTACTAGTATATTTACTCAACTTACTGATAGCATATGCTATGTCTGGTCTAATGCGGTTCATTATATATATAAGACTGCCTATTATTCTCGAATACTCCAATTGAGATATGCCTTGCCCTTTATTCTTAGTTAGATGTAGATTTACATCTATCAGTGTTCTCACTGGACTGTCATCATATTTCTTGAATTTCTCAAGAACTTTTTTAACATAATGTGTTTGAGATAAGACAAGTCCATCAGATTTTTTAGAAATCTTCATTCCTAGTATCACATCTGCAACACCTAAATTTTCATGTCAAACTCTTTAGTCAACATTCTCTTGGTAGCTTTAATTATATCATTATTGCTACCTATAATGAGCATATCATCAACATAAAGACACACAATGACGTGGCCATTTGTAGTATCTTTAATATACACACATTTGTCACACTCATTGATTCTAAACCCATTTGACATCATTGCATTGTCAAATTTCTCATGCCATTGCTTTGGAGCTTGCTTTAATCCATAAAGAGATTTAACAAGCCTGCGCACTTTCTTTTCTTGACCAGGAACAATGAACCCCTCTGCTTGTTCCAAATAAATCTCCTCATTTAATTCACCGTTCAAGAATGCTGTTTTTACAACCATTTGATGTATCTCTAGGTTATGCAACACTGCAATACCCACCAACATCCGAATGGACGTTATTCTTGTAACAGGTGAATATGTGTCAAAATAATCCACATCTTCCTTTTGTTTGTAACCCTTTAAACAAGTCTTGGCTTATACTTGTCAATAAATCCATTAGCCTTTAATTTCCTCTTGAATATCCATTTATATCCTAGAGGTTTACAACCTAGTGGAAGATCCACTAGTTCCCATGTATGATTTTGTAAGATGGATTCAATCTCACCATTGACAGCTTCTTTCTAGAAAGGCGCCTTAGGTGTAGAGATAGCTTCGTTGAAGCTTTGAGGTTCATTTTCTAACATATAAGTTAGAAAATCCGGACCAAACAATTTTGACATTTTAGCCCTCTTACTACGTCTAGGCTCAACCTCATTCCTCTCTTCCATCAACTCTTAATCATGAGAGGTACTAGACATAGACTCAAAGTTTCTCTTAAGAGAACTTGATTCTTGTGTGGATTTGTAAGGAACTATTTCTTCAAAGAATGACGCATTCTTGGATTCAATAATAGTATTGACATGCAAATCAGGAATGTCAGACTTATAAATTAGAAACCGATATGCAGTACTGTTATAAGCATAACCGATGAAAACACAATCAACGGTCTATCTTTGTCCTTTTAGGATTAGGAACCACCACTTTTGCCAAACACCTCCACAAGTTTTGTGGTAAACTGGAACTTATCAACATTGCATTCATCATTTCTTTTAAGGTTCTATTTTTCCTTTCAACAACTCCATTTTGCTGAGGTGAATAAGGTGCAGTGGTTTGATAAACAATACCATGCTGTAAACAGAACTCACCAAAAGGTGATTCATGTTCTCCACCTCTATCACTCCTTAGAACCTTAATCTTTTTGTTGCGTTGATTCTTAACCTCATTCTTATATTGCATGAATGCCTCAATTGCCTCGTCCTTGCTCCTTAGCAAGTACACATAACAGTATCTAGTGCAATCATCTATGAAAGTGATGAAATATTTCTTACCACCTCTAGTTTGTACAGATTTCATGTCACATACATCACTATGTATTAAATGTAGAGGTTCAGTGTTTCTTTCAACTGATTTAAAAGATGCTCTAGCCATCTTAGCTTCCACACAAGTTTCACATATATGATCAAAATCAATTTCAAATTTAGGCAATAAATTTCAAATTGATTAGTCTATGTAAAGTATGATAATTAACATGACCCAATCTACCATGCCATACATTAGATGACTCAAGAATGTAAACAGAAGATGCACCCTTATTATTATCAATAACAGTCATTACATTCATCTTAAACAGGCCATTGCTCAAATATCCTTTGCCCACATACATTCCACTCTTAAAGAGTGAAAATTTATTGGACTCATAAACCAACTTAAAACCATTTTTGTTCAACAATGCACCAGATACAAGGTTCTTTTGAATTTCTGGCACATGCATTACATCTTTCAAAGTAAGAAACTTGCCCGTAGTCATTTTGAGCACAACCTTTCCAATTCCTTCAATCTTAGAGGTTGAGGAATTTCCCATGAAAATTTTTCTTCTATTACCCACAGGATTATATGTAGAAAACATTTTCTTTTCTGAACATACATGGCGAGTAGCCCCAGTGTCCACTCACCATTCCTTGGCATTTCCTCCTACCAAGTTTAATAATTAACTGTTTCTTTAAACTCAGTTGAATTCTAAAATTCAACTATTAAACCAAATAACCAATCATGGCATCCAAAATAAATAAGCACAATTCGTAAATCATGCAAAAGTCAATAGAGTTAATGAATAATAGACATACCCATATCTCAGCAAAAAGAAGAGAATACTCATAGAGGCATTGAAGCACAACCACATATAGTAAACCATATATAATGGTAATTTAATCTTGCATTTGTTTTTTTTTTTTTTTTTTTTACATTGCTTGTTTTCGTCATGTGGGACCTTGCAATCATGCCACTATCAAGTGTGACTTGTGAATCTGTGATATATGAATTTCTCGTGAGGTTTTGACCTTGTGAGGGTCAATTTTGGACGGTATCCTGGCCCAAACTTAAGCAAGGGCCCTAGGCCCTTTTGTTGTAGTTTGAAGGGATTGGGCTTGGTTCACCGCAGCTAAATGGGCTGTTTATGAACCAGGTTATGCATAGAGCAAAGATCCTACAACACGTATACGCTGGCAAGCAAGAATATATGTATTGAACAGCAAGAAAAATAGCAAAAGGAGACAATGTAATATAAGAAAAAGAAAAACACAGTGACTAGTAGGGATCTTCAAATTAATATGAAATATTTGATTATCTTCTTAAGTATATATTGCAATATGCTCACTAAGACGTGATACAAGGTCCAAACAAGCTCAAAAATTGCAGACTTAGATGGCTATCTAAGCCTTTAAGACTTGCAAAGTTTGAATCCTTTTGAATCCAAGTATGTACTAGTGGCTGTTTCTGGGATACCGGGATGTATTTCCCTACTTTCTTTGAATTTTGACAGAGTTTTCTCAATGATTCTATTATGATTTCACTGTTACTGAATCCCCCTTCAATGTTGGCTGCCTTCCCCTTTTATAGTGTCATTTTAGGGTTCAGGGTACCATTTTTCCCCCCTTTGGCTCCTTGGGTACCAGAGCCTCTGTGATGCCAACCATTCTGACGGCTGATTCTTTCTCTGTTACTCATAGTTTTTCTCTTTTAGTCTTGTTTTCCTAAAAGCCTCTTGCTAATTTTCCATTCCGAGGTTTTCTTGGAGAGCTGACCTTCAATCTTCTTTCCTTCCATTTTTTCATGCATTTACCTTTTCAGACCCAGCTTTTGGCTGCCCTTCCTTTTTGTCATTTTTCCTAAGTGAGCTGAATCCTTCCCTGCCAAGTCGAAGGTTCTCCCAAACTATTTCCCTTTATGGTTCATCTTTCTAGGTTCCCCGAGGTACCGGCCTTTTGTTCACGAGTTGTTGCTTTCCAAGTTCTCTGGTTCTTTACTGCATCGCTGGGCATTTGAGAAGGACATATCTGTCCTTCGTTTCTTGTGCTTTTTGGCTCCCCTTTCGAACTGTCTTAATCTCACTTTGGCTGTGCTACGCGTCCTAGGGATCTCGGGCCAGTTTCTTTCTACTAGACCTTCTTTGGTCCTCTAATCTTGGTAGGCTGGGCCTTTTTTCTCTCTTGCCTTTATTTCATGGGCTCTGAAACCTACCCCTTCATGGATCTTGGGCTTCAAACCTTTTAGGCTTACCATCCTTTGCTTTTTTTTTTTTTTTTTTTTGTGAGCTCAACCCCTTTTTTTTCAATTTTTTTACTTTCCATGGAGTCGGCCCAAGGTGCTATTTCTTTGGTTTTGTGTTATGATTTTTTGAACCTCAACTTTTAGCCCCCTGAGCTCGTGGGTTTCCTACAGCCCACGCGTGAGTAATTTTGTTCCTGTAGGACTTCTTTCCTCATTATTTTAATTTTTCTCGAGGTCCCCCCCTTTCCTTCCTTCTGGATCCTAACTTCCCATTGTCATTGGGTATCCCCGTCTCCTTTACCTGTTGTGCTCCTTTCTTTTGCAACTTCTCCCTTTTGCATGGGACGTGGCAGTTAATATTGGAGTGACTTTCCCCACCCACTTCTCACATTCCCAGTAACTCTCATTAATAACAGCCAGTAACTTTCTTTAAATTTTTGCAACTAGCGCACCTTTCCATACATCGTCTTCTCCAACTGCTCTTTGCACTGTTATCGTGGTCAATTCATATTCTCTTATTACTTCCTTGAGCCTTTAATTCTAAGCTTATCTTCTCCTTTATAGTCAGTCTGCTTCCTTTGCTTTCCTTCTCTGTGCTTCCTGTTTCCTTGATTTGTCTATTTTGTTAGGATTAGTGCCCTTAAATCCTATTGAGTGATGCTATGTATGATATTAAGTTTGACATTATGTATGACTTAATATTGTGTTTAATAAATTTGTTTTATTATTTTCTGAAATAGTGATAACTTGAATATTCGGACATTATCATATAGTCCATGAGATGCATAGTATGTGATTTATGTGAAGAGTCACAGAAGATATAAATCACAAGTTCTTTGTAAACTCAGAATTATAGTTCGTAGTCGGTGATGAAATTGGGCATTTCATCTGCGAAGACTATAACACGTCAATCACGATGATTTGTCTTGATCATGGAAGTGGAGACTTCTAGTTGATGTGTTAATATGTTTTATGAGTTAAGACATATTGAACTAGACTGCTGTGAGATTTATTATTTGCCTAAGGACTGTCAAATGAATAATAAATCTCATGACTTGTATTTGCACGAACTCTTAATCCTGAGAGAATAATGAACCTGATCATGAGGTGTAGGTTGCTTTGATATATTAGGAGTGAGATCTAAAGTAATGGTCAAAACCTCAGTATGTTGGGCAGCCACATTAAGTGTTGATGGAACATGTATTCTCAAGATGGAATTCATAGTCTCTTAACGGAGATATAAAGTATTCTCTTGAGATAAGTTTAATGAGTTTGTTATTCAGAGAGTTAGGCCTAACCACTTTAGTAAGACTAAAGTATATATTTATGGAATAGGATTTCATAAATATATAATGAATAACATTAAAGGATTAAACCGGGTACTCAAGGATCAAGATGTAGTAATTTACAAAGTGGCAGTCTACTTTAATGACTTTGTATTACTACGAATATTTTATGAAGGGGTTGCATGTATAATAAAGTCTTGGGATATAATATATAGATAAGACCTAGAGTGCAACTATATTTATATAGTGGTATTAAATATAGTTAATGGTAACTTTGGACTTGTCAAGAGTTGACAGAAAAGCCCAAGGCCCATTGGAGCTAGTGTTTTATTAGTCCCTTTTGGTCCCACTCCAAGCGACACACTTAAGCCCAATTGGTAAGGCCCAAAAGGCCAGCCCAATTAGATATATTGGTTAGATACAAAGGGAAAAACGTACAGAATTATATGGGTAAGAAAAACATCATTGTGATGGTGTGGAAGTGAGTGAAAGTCACTCTCTAATAATCCCTTTGTTACCAATTGAGAGACCACATATCTTGGGCGTTAGTGGAATTGGAGTGAAGATTAAAAGTATTCTCAAGTGCTTCAATCTTCGATTTTGGAATTCACCGCTTCAAGGTACGATCTCTTGTTCTCAAATTATGAAATTTACTTTATGCATGTTATCAATATCGAATGAAGTAGATCCGTTTCAAAACTTACTTTTCCGCTGTGTTCATCTTTAATTCCATCATATTTCCCATCACTTACTGCCCTGATGGATTCCTCTTCCTCACACAAAAGGAGGGAGTGTACTCCCAGCCCCTCTAAGGGCGACGGTTCTTCTGGTTCCACGCTGGGTGAGTCACATGGGGTCGTAGAACGCCCTGCCTTCCCTTTGCGGGAGCCCTGGTACACCCCTAGTCTATTCTTTCCTTAGGTGTCTCACGGTGAGGCCCCTCTATCCCCTCATGCCTGGGTATTCTCCGGCTAGGCAGGTTTTACCAATTCTGCTCAGGTCCCAGACCTAAGAGAGATTTTAGATCTCCTAATCAGGCGGGCATCTCGAGAGGCGATCCTTATCTTCTTTGATTTCGTTCCTGGGAGGATTTAAGGTTGGCCCATTTGGGTGGATAGGGAACTTTCTGATGAGGAGTTTGTGGGTCAGCTGAAGTGTGCTGGGATCTTGAAGATAATGGCAATTTCCAGGAACCTCGAAGGTTTCTGGGATGATAAAGGCCTCAAGCATTTGGTATGCCATTGGTGCCCTGCTTTTCATACTTTCTTCTTTTTTGTTCGAGAGCTTACGATCACCTTGGAGGATGTGGTGAACAACTTCCTTCTCCTGATGTTTGGAGATGAGAACCCATTTGATATCAGCCTTTCTGATGAGGATCTCAAGGTGGAGGATAAATTATTTAGCCATTTTGGTGGGCGTACTGCTTCTCCTGGTAGGAAACCGACTAGTGTCTTAGATGTGGTATGGCTCTCTTCATGCCTTTCTTTGTTTGTGCTCACCCTTTCTTGGCACTATGTACTTATGTGTGTGTATATATATATATATATATATTGTTGGGATTTGTGCCCTAAAATCCTATTGTATGATGCTATGTACTATATTATGTATGACATGATGTATGACTTAATATTGTTATTAATAAAGTTGTTTTATTATTATCTGAAATAATGGTAACATGAATATTTGGACATTATCATATAGTCCATGAGATGCATAGTATGTGATTTATGTGATTCAGTCACAGAAGATATAAGTCACAAGTTCTTTGTAAACTCAGAATTTGGTTCGTAGTCGGTGATGAAATTGGGCATTTCATCTGCGAAGACTATAACATGTCAATTAAAATGATTTGTCTTGATCATGGAAGTGGTGACTTCTAGTTGATATGTTGATATGTTTTAAGAGTTAAGACATATTGAATCGGACTGCTGTGAAATTTATTATTCTCATAAAGACTGTCAATTGAATAATAAATCTCATGACTTACATTTGCATGAACTCTTAATCCTGAGAGAATAATGGATCTGATTATAAGGTGTAGGTTGCTTTGATATATCAGGAGTGAGATCTAAAGTAACGGTCAAAACCTCAGTATGTTGGGTAGCCACATTTAGTGTTGATGGAACATATATTCTCAAGGTGGAATTCATAGTCTCTTAACGGAGATATAAAATATTCCCTTGAGATAAGTTTAATGGGTTTGTTATTCAGAGAGTTAGGCCTAACACTTTAGTAAGACTAAAGTATATATTTATGAAATTGGATTTCATAAATATATGATGAATAACATTAAAGGATTAAACCGGGTACTCAAGGATTAAGATGTAGTAATTCACAAAGTGGCAGTCTTCATTCAAGACTTTGTGTTACTACGAATATTTAATGAAGGGGTTGCATGTACAATAAAGTCTTGGGATATAATTTATTAATAAGGACTAGAGTGCAACTATATTTATATAGTGGTATTAAATATAGTTAATGGTAACTATGGACTTGTCAAGAGTTAACAGAAAAGCCCAAGGCCTATTGGAGCTAGTGTCTTATTGGTCCCTTTTGGTCCCACTCCAAGCCACACACTTAAGCCCAATTGGAAATGCTCAAAAGGCCAGCCCAATTAGATAATTGGTTAGATACAAAGGGAAAAACATTCAGAATTTTTTTTTTAAGTAAGAAACATCATTGTGAAATGGTGTGTATGTGAGTGTTTGTCAATCTCAAATCAATCCTTTTGTTACCAATTGAGAGACCACACATTTTGGGCATCTAGTGGAATTGGAGTGAAGATTGAAAGTCTTCTCAAGAACTTCTGATCTTCGGTTTTGAATTTCACCACTTCAAGGTACATTCTCTTGTTCTCTAATTCTGAAACTTATATGGCACATGTTATCAATTGTGAATGAAGTAGATCCGTTTAATTAATTTTTTCCGCTACGTACACTCATATTTCCATCACATATATATATATATATATATATATATATATATATATATATATATATGCAAGTGGAGGTATCTCCTCCCACGACTGGTAGGACTTTGGAGGAAGAAATGGTTACTACTTCTGCTGGCTTCTCGGCATGGAAGAGGAGGCCTCTAGTGGTGGTGTAACTGAGGAAACTGGGTAGCCAATGCAGGGTGTCTAGTCCACTCCGTTTGTTGTTCCCCGAACTACTCAGGATCCTGAAGCTTCTCAGCCCCATGTTTCCCAAGATCCCCAACCTGGGAAGACTTTCAGTCCCATCAGAACTATGTCACCTAATCCTATGTTAAGCAAAGACCCCTTGGGAGGCAGGTCTCCTTCTATACAAGCAAGTGAGTCCCCATTCTTCTCTTATAAAAGTGCTTAGCCTTGTCTTTATTTCTTTTTTTATTTCTTTTTTTTTTTAGATTTCCCTTCTCTCTTTTTTTTATTTTATTTTTATTTTTTTTAAGTCAAACTAGCACTCGATCTGCCCCTGAGGCCGCTCCTTCTTTGGAATCAGAGGGTACTGAAGGTGCATGTTGTTCTTTTTTTACTATGCTTCCTCCTCCTTCCCCTTTTTGTGCTTTTCCCTTGCCCTTTCTTCCTATGGCGAAGTCCCCAGTATCCTTTCCTTCCTTTAGCCATTTTGCTAAGGTTTCCTCACCCTTTCTTCAACCTGCTGCGTGTTCTCTTACAAAGTCCACCAAGAAACCAGGAGTACAAGAGGAGGAAGCCCCACCACAAGAAGCCGATACAAGTCCTTTCTTATCTTCTTTTTTATTTTTTTTATTTACTTTACCTTTTCTTTCTTGGCTCTTCCCCTTTCCCCCTTTTTGAACTATGTCTACTTTTGCAGGTGTTGACATAGGTGTTAGAGATTCTAAGTTTGTGGTTCCTAAGGTGGCTATAGGATCTGCTCAGATTATTGAATCTCAGGTAGGAACCCCTCAAACTAGCCAACAGGTTGATAGTTCCCCAATCGCTACAAGTGGAGGTGCAGCAATAAGGGAAGGCTCCAGAAGTGGTTACTTCAGATCCTGACTTGGGGGCCCCTGCCTTTCTGGCTCGCTTTAATCTTTTAGAGTTCAACAGCCTCCCTTCAAGCCATTTTCATCGCTTTGGGCCTTCCTATGGCAACTTTTTGCGCTTCTTCGTGCCTGTGGAGGGTTTTCCATTGCTGGAGGGGTTGCTTAAGGTCCATGGAGACTTTACCAGTGGTTTTATGGGAGGTGTGTTTCTGGGCAACATTCTAATGGAGCTGTTATGTGCCGTGCTGATCTCCCTGAAGGATTCCTCCCTTGACTCCTTATCTGAAGAGAAGTTGTTGGAGTGGAGAGGGGTGGTGCAAGATCTTTTAGAAGCAAAGTTCAGACTATCCTTTTTGCTGGAGCACTTGCGTTCACTAGCCCACCCGCTATTCTAGAGGCAGGTTTCCATGAGTATAGATGTTGAGATTGCTGCTGCTGAGGAGGCTTTAGCTCGCGCTCATAAGGCTCTGCAGGATTTGAAGGTTAAAAGGCAGAGGGTTCTCTCTTCTTCAATTGTTCCTGCTATTTCTCCCAACAGTTCTTTACTGACCGGCTTCATTCCTTAGCCTTTTCCCTTCTCCCCTTTTTTTAGCTAGCTCAGACGTGTATTTTTCAAACAATTTGGGCTGTATAAGCATTATCTTTTTCTGTTGAACACCATTCCTAGCTCATTCTTTTTGATATGGATCTGTATTTGTGTTACCTTTTTTTTTTTTTTTTTCAAGACTACTTCTAGCTTTTAACAACATCTAGATTTGTTCTTTTCTTTTTGTATACTGTCTCTTTTTTTTTTTTCTTTTTGCACTGAGTCCTGGGCCATGGTCCCTACAAGTCTTACTGTAGGTCCTAGATCAGGTACCCTGGCGATTGTTTTGCTACACAGGTATTGACCTGGGTACATTGGGTGCTTTCCCCTCCCCCCCCCCCCCCTCCCCCTTTTTTTTTAGTCCCAGATCATGAACTAGGCAGGCCTTCTTTCGTCAAGTACTGGGCTAGGTATCCTGGGCACTTATCTTTGCCCACGATCCTAGGCCATGTATTTTGAACTAATTGTGGGGTAGGTCCTGGGTCATGTATTAAAGTTCTCTTTCTTTTGCATTGGCCTGGGTACCCCCCTCAAGTCTGCCCATATTTGGACTTTGCAATATTTAATTTAACAATAACTTAAAGGGAATAAAAGAGATTTCATTGAATCAAAGCATAATTACTTTCTGAGGAACACAGAAAAGTTATCAAAGATAGTAAGGATTATAGAATGACTTTCTACCCTGGGTTCCTTAACAAAATTACTTAAACAGAAATTTATAACAAAAGCAAAGAATAATGAAACACTTAGAGGTTGGGAAGTCGGGAAAAGGGTCTCGATGTACTGAGGCCTCTCCATTTCTATGCATAGTACTGTTTCAGCCACTTCCCATTTATGGGATCTTCCAGGATTGTCCCATCTTGCTTTGAGAGGTAGTAATACCCACTATTGTAGGCTCCCTGATGATGTAGGGTCCTTCCCACTTTGGGGCAAATTTGGAGGGTCCTGGGAGGTTTCTTTTTACATGTTCTGCTATTCTCAACACTAGCTTCCCCTCAGTGAAAGCCCTTGGGTGTACTGCCTGTGCATATGCCTTAGCCATCCTTTGCTGGTACCTTATGCTTCTCCTTTTAGCCACTTCTCCTTCCTCCTCTAACCCATCAAGATCTGCCAACCTCCTTCATTGTTTGCTTCCTCAGTGTCCTCCTGGTTTTCTTCAAGCACTACTCTCGGTGTAGGGACTACTAATTCTACAGGATTAATAGCTTCTGTCCCATAAACCAGAGAGAATGGTGAGAATCCTATGGCTATTTTCATAGAGCTCCTGCATGCCCAAAGTACATCTATTAAGTGGTCACTCCATTTTCCCTAATACTCATATTTCATCTTCTTAAGGATCTTCAGCATCACTCTATTAGTGGCTTCAGCCTGGCCATTTCCTTGTGGGTAGTATGGTGTAGACCTTCATACTTGATGTAATATGCTTTAGTCAGGTTCTTCATGTCTTTGTTTATGAACGGGGTCCTATTGTCACTGATCAGCCTCCTGGGGATCCCGAACCTTGTGATGAGGTGCTCTTGAATGAAGTTTTCCATGGCTGCTCCAGTGGCCTTTTTTAAAGTACTCGGTGGCTGCTAGAATCCATATGTATCCATTGGAAGGGGGGTTTATAGGCCCTATGAGGTCAAGCCCCCAAGTGTGGAAAGGCCATGGTGTTGTCATATCTTGCAGTACGTATCGGTGGGTGTGGATTGCATCTTTAAGAACTTGACAGGCATAGCATGTTTTGACTAGTTCCTCAGAGTCTTTTTTCATTATTGGCCAATAGTACCCCAATAGTAGCAACTGCTTGTAGAGTCTTCTTTTTCCTGGGTGACTTCCACAATCACCGGAATGGACTTCCTTGATTACTTCTCTGGCTTCCCTTGGCTCCAAGCATCTTAAGGGATCCCCGCTGTACCCCCTTTTGAATAGGATCTCATTCTGTAAGAAGTACCTAACCACAAGTTTCTTGAGCTGGTAGGCTAATGTCCTGTCAGTTGGTAGGATCCCTTGAGCCAAGTACTCCATGAATGGAGTTCTCCAATCTTTTGTAACAAATACAACATAGCTTTCTTCCTTGTCCATTGACAATTGACATTTTTGGCACTTCTCCTATATAGTTGCTGCCTCTTTGTTCATACTTGGCCAGTAGTATCTTATGCTTTGCATCCTCCTGTATAGACTGATTTTTTCTGCAACCCCACAGGCTTAGCTGTGTAGTTCTTCTAATCTCAGCTTTCCTTCCTTCTCATTGAGACACCTAGATAGGATCCCTCTAGGCAGCCTCCTATTTAGTTCCCCTTCTATCAGAGTGTAATCCCTCAGTTCCTTGATACTTCCTCCAGATCATACCTCTCTCTTTTTTTTTTTTTTTTTTTTTTTACTTCACTCCTCCAATCCTGCTGCTTGGGCTCTCTAGGGAACATCCTTTTGAGGGTCCTTATGATGAAATGTTCCTATTTTCCTATTCTTACCAAAGTGTCCCTTCCTTTAAACGGTACTTGGGATCCCAGGGTTGCAAACGCATCAGCAAAAATGTTCTCACTTCTCTGGGTGTACTTCACGCTAAAGGTCTGGAATTCCTACTCTAGCCTTTGCGCCTAAGTCCTGTAGGCTGCCAAACTCTGTTCTCTTAGTGCATAGTCACCTTTTACTTGGGAAACAAAAAAATTGGAGTCTCCTAGAACTCTCATATGTTTTACTCCTATTTTGAGTACTATGGTTAGCCTAGTCAAGTATGCCTCGTATTCAGCTGCATTATTTAAACAGGAAAACCCAAGCTTAAAAGACAGGGGTATGGTGTCCCCATCTTCGCAGCTAAGTACCACTCTCAATCAATTTGAAGTCGTTGTTGCTGACCTATCAAATCTTATTGTCCACTTCTTTCCTAGGATTTCTGCTATTGCCACTTCCCCTGGGATCTCTTCATTTAGCGAGCACTCTTCCTCCCCTAGAAACTGGGCTAACAGATTTGCTATGGCTTGACTTTTGACAGCCTTAGGGGTCCTGAGGCCTATGTAGTATTGAGAGAGAAGGACCAACCACTGTGCTATCCTCCCTGCCAGGAGGGGTTGATGTAGGAGTGCTTTTATGGGATGTGACTTAGTCACCAAAAGGATTTGGTGAGATAAGAAATATCGCTTTAGCCTTTGGGATGCATAGATGACTGCTAGGCAGGCTCTTTCTATCCTGGGGTACCTGGTCTCAGCATCCTTAAGTGCTTTGCTCACATAGTAAATGGGTTACTCATTCCCATCATCATCCTGTTGTGCTAGCAGGGCTATATCGCCTGGGAGTTTAATGCTAAATATAGCAACAAGGGTCGCCCATGTACTGGTGGTTGGAGTGTGGGAAGGTGATTCACAATTTGCTGGATCCTTTGGAAGGCTTTCTGCTGCTCAGTTTCCCAGGTGAATTCAACCCCATTTTTCAACAGTTTGGATAAACTACTTGTGACTGAAGCCAATCCTGGCACGAATCTCCTAATGTAGGAAACTCTCCCTAAGAAGCTCTTGAGCTCCCTTACTGTTGTAGGCCTCCTTATTGTTGCAATGGCCAAAGATCTACACTTATGCCTCTGTGATGTACTAGGAACCTAAGAAACTTTCCAGCAGATACCCCGAAAGCACACTTCATGGGGTTCATACACAGTTTGTACTTCCTGCATCTTTCAAAAACTTATTCAAGTGTCTGAAAGTGTCTTGCTCTAGTTTTTTATTTCACCACGATATCATCCACATAGTCCTCCATTTCTTCATGCATCATGTCATGGAAGATTGCTGTCATAGTTCGCTGGTACGTGGCTCCCGCATTTTTGAGGCCAAAGGGCATCACAGTGTAATAAAAATTTCCAATTGGGGTTCTGAATGCTGTCTTCTCTGCATCTTTGGCAGCCATGTGAATTTGGTTGTACCCACTATACCCGTCCATAAATGAAAACATAGAACTTCCCGTAGCTGAATCCACATGGAGGTCAATACTAGGCAGAGGGAACTCATCTTTTGACATGCCTTGTTCAAGTTGCAAAAGCCCACACAGCAACGGATTTGGCTGTTCTTTTTCTTCACAGGTACTATGTTGGAAAGCCACTAGGGGTGTTGGATGGGCTTGATAAAACCAGTTGCTAGCAGCTTCTTAACTTCTTGAGTTATCTGAGTTTCTACATCAGTGTGAGAGACCCTGGTTGGTTGGACTACTAGCTTGACTCTCAGGTCTACGCTGAGAGAATGGACCACTAGCCCTAGATCCAAACTAGGCATCTCATCATAGGTCCATGCAAACACATCCATGTATTTGTTGAGCAAGGCCACCAATTGCTCCCTTTCTTACGCTGTCAATTGACTACTAATGAAGATAGGCTTCTGGGATCCCAGCTCAACTCTTAAGTTTATTTTCTTTAATTCTTCCTCAGGCTGAATTTGTGTCTCCTTGACCAGTTCCCCTAGGACTTCTTCTTCTTGAGCCACCATACATTCTGGCGGTCCGGGACCCTCTTGCATGATGCATTCAGGCCCCGCGCACCTTCATAAATGATAAATCAACCTTCCTCCGAGTTCTCGTACTACTACACATTCCTAGGATCCTGAAGTGCTAGGCTCCCTTTTTTGTCTTTTTCTCTCCAAGAGGTTTCTTAAGTCGCGGGTACCCCCTCTTTCTTCTTCTTCTTCCAAGATAGGTGCTCCTGGGGTCCCCGGCATGAGGCTCTCATTGTCTGGTGATAACTTGCATAATTTAGCATAATTGATCACTTCTCAACTTTAAATTGTAGTCTAATTTTATTTATTTTTGTTGATTTTAGACTTCATTATTGTTATTTAAATTTTATTGCAAATTTGAAGAAAATGAAGATTTATTCAAATAAAAGAGACGTGAAGCAGCTAGAGAGAATATTGGGTCTTGGATGAACGGAACTAAAGGAAGATTTCTTTTTGCCCTTAGAAGTTGACAAGAAAAGCGGGTCCCTCTGGGTTTTGATAGAGGCCGAAACTAAAAGGGGAGGCACGCACAAACAAAGAGCAATGTTTTGGGTTGAAAAGCGCAACGTTTTGGGTTGAAAAAGGGCAACACGTTTAGAAAAAAAGGAGGCGCAAAAAGAGAAAAGGAGGGGCACCGAAACTGAAACGAAAGGAAAGGCTGAATTAAAATAAGGCACGGTGCTGAACTGGGAACACGAAGCAGCAAAGACGGAGACGAGAGATTTTTTTGAGAGTCCATTTGTCCTTACAATCTTTTCAGATAAATTATGGTGAATTCATTTCTGTTGAGTTTAATTTTTAGCATGAACTAAATCTTCTTTATTCTAGGAAAATGATGTAATCTAGTTCCGAACTATGCTTACTTTTCTATGTTAATTTGAATTAATTCTCTTCATGTTTGTCTGATTTATTTTGAGCTTATTGCTTCTAATTAACTGGCCATTAATTAGATGATTTTGATCTTGTGATTTGCTATCGAAAGAGGGAATTATAGGATAGATCTTGAATGTTTCGGCACAAGTAAATATAGAGATCGAAAGACTTATATGAACCTATGTAATATTAAAATCGTTGGTCTTAATGTTGGCTTACTTTATTAAATTGCATATTCTTGTGTAAAATGATAAACAAGAATGTTTCCAATTGACTGTTGAAAGAGGCTTTTGGATCAGTTTGGAGATTGCTAACAAATAGAGATAATTAAATTCAATTAACTAGATGAGTAAAGCATAGTGAGGAATTAGGTGAAATCGATTTCCTAGAATTTTTCTTCCCATTAATTTGATCTTCGAGCAACATCTTTCTTTTCCTTTGTGCATATTCTTTAAATTGATTTTATTTTAAATTCCAATTACAAAAAAAAAAAAAAAAATCTTAGTGACTTCTTTAGATAAAATTGAGATTAGCATAATTTTGGTATTTGTCAATAATAAGTGACCAATCCCTGAGGACGATACTCTTCTCATCACTTTACTATAAAACTACGATACTGTGCACTTGTAGTTTTGCACCGATCATCTGGTTCTAACTCATCACAGAACATTGTCTCCACAAAGTTTACCTCTCCTTAGCTGAAAGGGTTTTGGTTGGCAGGGATCCTTATAGGCCTCTAGTTCAATCTCCCTTTAACACATTGATGGTACGTGGATGGGATGAGGCGGTGCTTGTGTAGCCATGGGCATCCCAACAGTACATGGT
Source organism: Quercus glauca (assembly GCA_023736055.1). Classification (NCBI taxonomy): domain Eukaryota; kingdom Viridiplantae; phylum Streptophyta; class Magnoliopsida; order Fagales; family Fagaceae; genus Quercus; species Quercus glauca. The sequence continues at coordinate 31,392,236 of CM043325.1, forward strand.
AGAACCTCTCCATGGTAATACTTTACATAGAACCTCTCCATCATTTCATCCCAAGTCTTAACAGACCTAGGCTTCAGCGTGGTGTACCAAGTATATGCTCTATCTACTATAATATTTAGTCTAGTGTGTACCATTGTCTAGAATCATGTGTAGCCACATTTCATCCCCTTAACAGGGTTATTTTTGTAGTACCATGATACAAAACACCCTTCGCATGGAATGCAAAGCTCGAGGCTAAGACAAGGTGTTTGATCAAACTACTATAAACCAAGAAATTCAATCCTGTAGTACCATGAAATAAATACTCTCTGCATGGAATGCTAAGCTCGAAGAAAAGACAAAGTACATATTTCACACTACTATGAACCAACAATGGAGGCCGTGAGATCCAACCCTTGTATCTCTCTCCCACTAGATATTTCAAATTAAAGGTTTTATTTTGTAAACATGTGTAAACCAATCACACATAGCCTTGCACTTTATACATTTGAAAACACATAGAAAAAATTCAAAATTCCCTTCAGTGGAATTTTCGCGAGTATCTCGCTACTAAGCTCTTCCCACAAAAATGAAATAGTGAAAACACAAAATTCAGCCAGAAACTTTTGCTACTGCCTCGCTACTATCTCGCGACTAAGCTCTTCCCGTGAAATTGAGTTAATGCAAAATAGTAAAAACTCAACAATTAGATAGAAACTTTCGCTACTGTCTTGCGATTGTTTCGCAAGTAAAGCTTACCCGTGAAAAGTTTTGTGCTTCAGAGGCATTTTTCGTGAGTAACTTCGCGGGAAGCTAACTCGCGAAAAACCCGTGTTTTCAATTTTTATAAGGAAGATCTAAACAATGTTCAACGGTTTGCCATGAACAAACAACCACCATATGAACATGACTGATAGAATTTGATATCAAAACTGAATTCCATTGATGCTATAGCCTTAAAGTTCAATTTAACATACTTAAATTCAAATTTAAACAACATCATAACATCAAAATCAGGTTTAGTCAAACCATAGTTTCAACAACCATGCAGAAAATTAAATACATATATAATCTTCTAACATCTTGAAACTATAATCTCTAATTCCAGAACTCACAAAACATGTTATATAGATTGGAAATTGAAGACCGCTCTGATACCAATTTGATGGAAACATGAGTGTACACAGCGGAAAAAATTATATGGATCTACTTCATTCACAATTGATAACATGTGCCATGTAAGTTTCAGAATTAAGGAACAAGAGAGTGTACCTTGATGGGGTGAAATTCAAAACCGAAGATCAGAAGTTCTTGAAAGCACTTTTAATCTTCACTCCAATTCCACTTGTTGCCCAAGAAGTGTGGTCTCTCAATCAGTTATGTGTATATTTTAGAGAGAATAGAAGAGTGTCCAACACTCACATACATACCAATTCATGCACTTGTGATCGTTACAAAATTCTGTATGTTTCTCTCCTATAACTGATTATCTAATTGGGCCAGTCTTTTAGGCCTTTCCAATTGGGCTTTATCATGTGGCTTGGAGTAGGACCAAAAGGGAACAAATAAGACACTGGCTCCAATGGGCCTTGGGCATTTCTGTCAACTCTTGACAAGTCCAAAGTTACCATTAATTATATTTAATACCACTATATAAATATAATTGCGCTCTAGGCCTTATTAATAAATTATATCCCAAGACTTTATTGTACATGCAACCCCTTTATTAAATATTCGTAGTAACACAAAGTCATGAATGAAAATTGCCACTTTGCGAATTACTACATCTTAATCCTTAAGTACCTGGTTTAATCCTTTAAGTTATTCATTATATATTTAGGAAATCCAATTTCATAAATATATACTTTAATAACTATTTACTAAAGTAGTTAGGCCTAACTTTCTGAATAACAAACTCATTAAACTTATCTCAATAGAATATTTTATATCTCCGTTAAGAGACTATGAATTCCATCTTGAGAATATATGTTCCATCAACACTAAATGTGGCTGCCCAATATACTGAGATTTTGACCGTTACTTTAGATCTCACTCCTGATATATGAAAACATCCTACACTTCATGATCAGGTCAATTATTCTCTCAGGATTAAGAGTTCATGTAAATGTAAGTTGTGAGATTTATTATTCAATTGACAGTCGTTAAGAGAATAATAAATCTCACAGCGGTCCAGTTCAATTTGTTTTAACTCTTAAAACATATCAACATATCAACTAGAAGTCACCACTTCCATGATCAAGACAAATCATCTTAGTTAATATGTTATAGTCTTCACAGATGAAATGTCCAATTTCATTACTGACTATGAACTAATATTCTTAGTTTACAAAGAACTTGTAATTTATATCTTCTGTGGCTTTTCACATAAATCACATATTATGCATCTCATGGACTATATGATAATGTCCAAATATTCATTTTACCATTATTTCAGATAATAATAAAACAACTTTATTAATTACAATATTAAGTCATACATCATGTCAAACACAATTTCATACATAATATAATACATAGCATCATACACAGGATTCTAGGGCACTAATCCCAAAAGTTGGATGTATATCCTTAATGCAACTACATTGAGTTATTGCATTGGTTGAGTGTTGGATATGAAAATGATACTTTGCGTTGAGCTTATTAGCTTGCATGTCCGGATGTTCATTCCATGTGTGAATGAGCATTGTAGTCACTATTTATAGTGATTGTTCGTTTTTGGTCATGTCATGGTTTATTGCTTTATTCTATTTTGCTTGATCGCATTGTGCTTGCTCCATATGCATTACAAGTTTTTGGCA